>CM056211.1:20865000-20867500 GCA_029692085.1 Gymnothorax javanicus
TCCATGAGAATATGGTCTGTTTGTCTGTTTGCATTTCACTTCTTGTCATTTGACTTAGGTTTTCCCACAGTTCTAAAGGCCCAAAGTCACAATCCTAAACACCTGACAGGGTGCTACCCTGTTCCCAGGGTCTAACGCGGGAAAGGGGGGCATTTCCTCTTTTCTGGGTACAGAACAGCCCCTTTGCACATACCCATAAACACACAACCTTATCACAAGCGCAGCAATTTGCACGTCAAGTGCAATAGCTAACTAAAATGTCAAGGGCAGAAAGTTGTCATCTTTTAGCTCTGTTGACACGTTGCTACCAACACGAACTTGGACGACAGATGATGAACAGTCAAGTCCGCGGGTGGAAGGTGTAGTGAGTCAGGGATTTATAAGCCTGAAACCTTTGCAACCGCCTGTGAGGTTTGCCAACAGGTCAGCTCCACAAATATTTTATTTAATCCATAGTGGTTTGTATTTTTATGCCAGATTTCTTGTTAATTTTCTCAAAGGAGAAAGTATTTGGGTGTGTCTACAGCTTCTGTGTTCATACAGTAGGTAAATAAATTCCCACATCACACCAAGAGGACATGAAAAACTAATGGGTTTTAGTTCAATTTACCAATGAATTAACCCCATAAAGGAGTACAATCACAAACTTGTGGTAAGATGTTTCTCCGACAATACACTAACGCCAGTGTAAGAATCATGACTGATAACTCAAAGCAATGGAGTACATTCATTTTAACTTTCAAATTTCTAAGAAACCTATGCTCTTCAAATCAGTTCACTGTGCAGCACTAGTCCCAGCTTTGGGGCAGCGGGCTAAAAATTTCGATTCGGGCCAAATGAGATTATGATATGAGTTTCCGTCAATCTCCTGTCAATCCTCATCACATACAGAATCTGTTTCCTTCGACCAATCTTACTGTATCATACACAAACATACACACACACACACACACACACACACACACACTATCATCCTCAAAATCATCTTTGTCCCAACATAACTCCCACAATTCCCTAAAATTTAAACTATTTCCAGATGTTGAAGAGATAATAACCACAGTGTAATCCCCACTAATAGGGACCCCCCTTCGACCCAGCACTCTCACTCAATGCCCCAACACAAACACACACACACACACACACACACACACACACACACACACATATGCAGACGTGTAAATGTACTAGCACACACATAATACACACATACACCTACAAACACACATATGCTCAACACACACACACATATGCAGATATGCAAATGCACTCGCATACACATAACACACACAGACATGCATGCATAACACACACACATGTAGACATGCAAATGCACTCGCATACACATAACAAACACATACACACACACACACACACACACACACACACACATACACACTCACACATATGCAGACATGCAAATGTACTAGCACACACATAATACACACATACACCCACAAACACACATGTGCACAACACAAACACACACACATATGTAGACATGCAAATGCACTCACATACAACATAATAAACACAGACATACATGCATAACACGCACACATATGTAGACATGCAAATGCGCTTGCATACACATAAAACACACACACATGCACGTATGCATAACACACACATATGTAGGCATGCAAATGCACTCACATACACATAACACACACACATATGCAGACATGTAAATGTACTAGCACACACATAATACACATATACACCCACAAACAAGCACATGCACAACACACACACACACACACACATATGCAGACATGCAAATGCACTCACATACACATAACAAACAAACACACACACATGCATGCATAACACACACACATATGTAGACATGCAAATGCACTTGCATACACATAAAACACACACACATATACACACACATGCACGCATGCATAACACACACACACATACACACATATGTAGACATGCAAATGTACTCGCATACACATAACACACACACACACACACACACACAAACTCACACTAGCAGTGATGAGCAACCGCACTTTAAATGTAATCAAATGAAAATGCAAAGCAGACAAGAGCTGGGTAAGAGTACAGACATGTAAAACAGCTGCTCTCCTCCCTCTGACAAACACATAACACTGAGAGCACAGAGCATCCCACTGCTCACTGAGAGAGAATTGCCTCACACAATAAAAATAATGCATCGCCTTTTTCTCAGGAACCACCTTTAACCCGGATCACACTGGGGATGCGACAGAGAAATACAGTACAGGAACGTAATAAGAACGTTTGAAATATATCAGTCCCGGGGCCCCATATATCATCGGTACGTAACTGCAGAAATGATGCATACGCTACTTTTTTTGTGGATTGCAGATTTACAAAAACAAAGTGACATAAAAAACATGTCAATTTATTTAGATTATGCAGATATGAAAATTCCAAGTTATACTCAGAGGCAATGAAAACACAACACCAGTTTGGATGAAAATAATTTTGTCACTCTAATTTATTTTCT